>OZ007506.1:14874241-14889241 GCA_963931865.1 Axinella damicornis | reverse complement strand
AGTAGCTATAGCCTTTGGCTGACTGTGATTTTTGACAAAAATGTGACCGAGATAAAAAGTCACTTTAATGTTAAGGACATCACTGGAAAGCTCTTTTTATGCTGACCACAATGGCACAATCCTCAAAAATGTGACCGAGATAAAAAGTCACCTTATTGGAAAGCTCTTTTATGCTGACCACAATGGCACAATCCTCAGCTTCAAATCTCATTCACATACTGAGTGCAACGTTCTCTTCTAAGTCTATTCCCAGTGACCAATTGTGGTTCATTGGCCCATTGATGGCAGTGCACTTCAGCTTTGCAAGCAGGGTGGACTTGGGTTTGCACTTTTAGTGCTTTTAGAGTCCTTACAAGAGGGCTTTAACCCACTTGGAACTGGTGGCATTGCTAATTGGTCGAGGGCAAGCCTAAGGCCATTACGATAAATCATGAAGCTGACAGTCTCAGCTCACGTTGCAGATATGCAACGCTAGGTCTCAAAGGGTTAAGACCGGGCTTCAGCATGTATCCTCCCAGCATACACATACCATAGTCCATGGGATGCTCAACACTCTAAGTTAGGTACGTACACAAGGCAGTATGACCCAGTTGCCATCTGGATTGCACAGCTGTACACTAGAAGGTACACATTATTCGTAGCAATTGGATCTTAAACATAATAATTATGGTACACAAATTATTTAGTACTGCACTCAATATAGTGGCCACGTGCCACACCCTCTTCAGACCAACTGCTGCAGTTGTAGCTGTCATGTCAAGTCATGTGACCCTCATACCACGCATATATATGATATCACACTAGTACTGCTGCCTGTCCCACATATTTGTGATTGGTGCTCCTTGGGAGATAGGTTCTGCGACAGCAGAAAGGGCGGGACAGGGGGAGGCGGGTGGGTGCACCTGGAGGGTGCAAACAGCATGGCCATGTCTGGGCTCCGCGGTAGAAAGGTCTTGGTCGGCACTGGGAAGGCCATTTCTGCCGTTCTTGGCATAGGGACTTAGAAAGTAGCTGTCTTGCCTTGTAGGCCCTCCATTTCCAGTGTTCATGGTCCGTTTTTAGCTACGGCAGGTCGGCATTTCTTGGGAGGCTTGATTGCAAGTTCGTTAATTGGTGGGTGTGGTTAAGTCACATATCTGCTTAGTATAGCTGAAATTACCTGTGTGAGCAGTTTCGAGCCCAGCAATGCCAGGGAACAGAAATTAGGGTATCTTTAGGTGTTCTATAGACTGAAAATGACCTAGAGAAAGAAATTTGGGCCCTAAAGAGTTTTGACACTGCCCAAGTGTTCCAAGGGATAAAAGTGTGACTGGGGCGGGAGGGGTCTATCTTACTTAGACAATACCCGATAGCTATATATGAATTCAATGGTGAACATTGTACATGTATAAGGGCCTCAACCTACCACCATGTGTAAGCCTGTCTACATTGCCTAATGAATTATTCATGATTGGTCTTCCCAGTTTCCAGTCCAGTATGTCCACCCACTCATCAGCTTCTGACTCACTGCTGGCAAACATGAAGAACGTACGATAGGACGTTATCAGTCTGGGGAGGGAGGGAGGGAGGGAGCATGTGACAGGGGAGGGAGGGAGGGAGGGAGGGAGGGAGGAAGGAGGGAGGGAGCATATGACAGGGGAGGGAGGGAGGGAGGGAGGGAGGGATGGAGGAAGGGAGGGAGAGGGAGCGAGGGACGGAGGGAGGGAGGCGGGAGCATGTGACAGGGGAGGGAGGGAGGGAGGAAGGCAATGTTGTTTTAGTTATCTAAAACTGAAATAGTATAGTTTTTGGTTTTAATCAGGTAGAAGTCGCATTGTTTAGTTTAGTTTTAGTTTTAATTACTAAATCTCAAAAGGGTTAGTAAAGGCTCTTTTAGTTTTAGTATCCACCATTTTTGGGGAGGGAGGGAGGGAGGGAGGGAGGGAGGGAGGAGAGGAGGGAGGGAGGGGGGAGGGAGGGAGGGAGAGAGGGAAGGAGAGAGGAAGGCAGAGAGGGGAGGGGAAGAGAAAAGGAAGGATGGAGTGAGGAGGGGGCTTTATACTTAATTCCTGGAAGCATACCCTCCCCACTTCAGATTTCAAGCTTTAATTTGTGATTCCCCTATAAGTGGACATGCTTCCATTCCCCGAAACATAACCCTGGGATACAATGATATCTTATTGTGCCATTGTGCCCGTCTCTCCCTAAATGATACATGTACATCCCACCCCAATCACCTGAAGCAGAATGGCTTCCCAGCTGTCTCGTCCCTCTCCACTGAATTAGCGTCTTCCAGTTTTATTATTCTCAGAGGCTCAACCTCACCTCTGGCAGTGTAGTACTTCAGTTCATTACGATACAGAACAAACCATCTCCGTTTCCAGTTCTAGGGAGGAGGGGGGAGGAGGAGGAAGAGGAGGAGGAGGAGGAGGGGGAGGAGGAGGAGGAGGAGGGAGGGGAAGGAGGGAAGGGGAGGAGGAGGGGAAGGGGGGAGGAGGAGGAGGAGGAGGAGGAGGAGGAGGAGGAGGAGGAAGAAGAGGAGGAGGGAGGAAGAGGGTAGGAAGATTTCGTTCATATGCAGGGCAGCCAATAAAAATGTGGAGAAGCGCTACCAAGTGAAAATACACACTGTTCAGGTGGTTCGTACTTGTGGCTAGGCTGTTAGGCTCTGTTATGAGAGCAACTACCTTTCTGTGGAAGCCCAGCTTGGTTAGGTAGCCTTCCTTGGAGTTGATCTGAAAGTGAAAATGAAAGCAGGAAATACCAACTCATGTTCACAGTGTAATCAGAATAGTAGAATGAATCATGATAGTGTAATCATGCAGCACCTCAACCTTGGAGAGCAAGCTTCGTCCCCAGGCCCTACCCAGCTTTTCGTCACTTGCAGTACACCAAAACGGGGGAGGGTCTGGTATCTTCTTTCCTCACGTGTCACATCAGGATGATAGAAAGGTTTGATTGGATGTGGGCTCAGAACAGCAAGAAGAGCAAAGGTACGGGGTAACTTACCACACGTATCTAGCTAGCGGGGGGCAACTGTCATACACACCAAGCATTGAACCAGTACATGTAGTTGGTTGAACAGGACGTGAAACTTCACTTTTCACTCTGAACAGGCTCGCCATTTGTCGATTACATCATGCTCACATGAGGAAGATACCAGGCCCTATCCTGCTTTTCCACACTGCAAGCGACAAAAGCTGCTGGGAACGGTTA
The DNA here is from genome assembly GCA_963931865.1 of Axinella damicornis. Taxonomy (NCBI): domain Eukaryota; kingdom Metazoa; phylum Porifera; class Demospongiae; order Axinellida; family Axinellidae; genus Axinella; species Axinella damicornis. The sequence continues at coordinate 14,886,046 of OZ007506.1, read as the reverse complement.
CTGTGCACCCCAGTTCCGCATCTACAGGCAGTGCTAATAGGTCACATGACATGCATGTTTATAAGTGATAGGACGTACTGACAGATCAGGTGCAGAGTTTCCCATCCTCCGCATACTTGGAGTGCTGTCCTGATGTACAATAGTCTTGTCATAGATTGCGGCTCTGAGATACTACGGGGATACTGGTGGCTGAGTTGGACCAGCATACCTGTGGGTGGGAGGGAGGGAGGGAGGGAGGGGGGGGGGGGGGGGGGGGGGGGGGGGGAAGAGGGAGGGAAGGGAGGAAAGAGGAAGGGATAGGTGGAGGGAGGAAGGGAGAGGGGAGGGAGGGATGGAGGAGGGAGGGAGGGAGGGAGGGAGGGAGGGAGGGAGGGAGGGAGGGAGGGAGGGAGGGAGGGAGGGAGGGAGGGGGAGGGAGGGGAGGGAGGGATGGAAAGGGGGGGGGGGGGGGGGGGGGGGGGGTATGGAGGCAGCTATGCTATTTACTGATGATAGGCTGGTTGTCAAAGTGTTCCATGAGAGTATCATCGTCCGGAAACTTCCCAAGACCAAAACAAAAATGGCGCCCATCCCAGATGACACGATAGTGCTTCACAGAGTTCTTACATCTGTAGGTATAAGGGAAGGAGAGGTTAAGGAGAGGTGGGGTAAGGCGGGAGGGAGAGGTGGGGGAAGGTGGAGGGAGAGGTGGGGGAAGGTGGGAGGGAGAGGTGGGGTAAGGCGGGAGGGAGAGGTGGGGGAAGGTGGGAGGGAGAGGTGGGGTAAGGTGGTGGGAGAACGGGGAGGAAGGGGAGAAATAGAAGGGAGCAGAGGATGATAAGATGGGTGTCAAATGAAGAGCTGATCACACGAGCTACACATCTCATAATGTCAGTGAGTCAGCTGATCACATGACCTACCTTACAGATTGTCAGTGAGTCAACTGATCACATGATATACACACCTCACAGTGTCAGTGAGTCAGCTGATCACATGATATACACAGTGTCAGTGAGTCAGCTGATCACATGACATACACACCTCACAGTGTCAGTGAGTCAGCTGATCACATGATATACACACCTCACAGTGTCAGTGAGTCAGCTGATCACATGATATACACACCTCACAGTACGTGTCAGTGAGTCAGCTGATCACATGACATACACACCTCATAGTGTCAGTGAGTCAGCTGATCACATACATGTAGCTCACAGAGTGTCAGGCGGTCAGTTGATCACATGACCCACCTCAAAGAGAGTGTCAGGCGGTCAGCTGATCACTGTTACTCACATGTCACAGACAGTATCAGGGAGTCAGCTTATCTCATGACCTACAGTACCTCACTGGGGGTCAGCTGATCACATGACCTACCTCACAGAGAGTGTCAGTGAGTCGGTGTTGGTCAAGCTATCTCGCAGGAGGTAGGTTCCATCAGAGATCTCTCTGGACATGAGCATGCTCTCTGCAATGAATCGCGATATGCCACGATATCGATGGTACCACCTGTGTATGTGTGTGTGCATGTGTGTGTGTGTGTGTGTGTGTGCATGTGTGTGTGTGTGTGGGTGTGTGTAGGTGATAGGTAGAACATTGTGTGTTTGTGAGTACATGTTACACCTCCTTTCCATCTCGATCATCTCCATGCACTTATCTCTGTCACTGTCCGTAAAACGAAGATCAATCTTCCCAATTCGTCGCAACTCACTCTCCAGTTCACCATTATAAAAGGCTTCTCCAACCAGCCGCTGCGACAACTCTGTTAACATATGGAGCGATGTAAGGCAATGAGCTATAGAAAGTAGCCTCTCATTATCATGCTACTCTACATGCGCCCAGTGTGCAGTATAAAAAGTTGTTAATAGATCTAGAATTCAAAGATCTAGAATTCAAACACTACCGTGCACATCCTTTAATATGTACTAGCATTTCCAAGTAGCTATACGGACATCTACATGTACATACCATTTCCACGGGATAAACTGAAAGCATCGTTGTAGGCTTCACAAAAGCCTTGAAATGATACCCAAGAGTGATTCCTGCATTGGGATAACACTGAAAGTCTCAATGTTAGGTGGCCAGCTTTAGCTACATGTAATTTATGGATGCCAGAAAGTACATTCCTTTTAGTGATCATTGTGGCACCAAAGCTTAAATCCTGCACTTTGATCTGGTGGTCAGGTGCATGGTGCTAACAAATAATGCTTAGGTGATAAACAGCCACAGGAGGTCCGCAATACCCTCCCAAAGCTTGCCCAAAACCACAATACCCTAGAACAGTTTATGCTAGAAGCCTCACATAAAATTATGGGGACAATCATATTAGCTGTGTGGGTAAGGGCCTGGGAATGAGGCAGGTTATCTGAATAACAATTGTGCATCATGGGGAAGGGGTATACTGGCTGGGTCTGTCTACAGTCTCTTTCTCACACTGCAATGATCTTAACCAAGAGCGCATGATGATTATATCATGATGTGGATGCTTGTTCTAAGTATACGTTATATCTGTCTTAGGGATGCTACTTATAAGCGCATAGCCAGAAGTGATTATAGGTGCATCCCAAAGCTAGGTCTCTAAACAGACAAGAGACCTGCTGGAGTGCAATAACCGGCTTAGACTATGGGTGATATCTTTCAGTTTCGGAATACAAAGGTTTTTTTATCGGATTTTTGAAACCTCATTGAAGATTAGCACAATATGCATACCATAGTCTAACTTGTCATGGATATTGCACAGGCTGGGGCAAGGAGGGGACACAAACCTTAAATTTGTAATTGTTTTCACTTACGCAAGGCAGCACTGAAGTTCCACTAGACGGCGGAGGAAGAACGATGTGTCCGATGCCTCCACAAAGTCACGCTCCACAGGGTAGAACCGAAAGCCCAGGTCGTCTTTGTTGCCAAACTGGCTGTAATTGTAAGTCAACTTGCAATCTTTGCACCGTAGAGTTACTTTAGATGCAAGTTTCAGACCTTCAGTGGTGAAGCACCTCACTTGGCATGTGTGGTGAGACACAAGCCTTTGGCCGCATTCATAACAGTGGGTGATGGGTGGGGTCAGGATAAGATAATCTTGCATGGTGAACATGTCCACAAGTGCTGGGCATGCTTCCTGTATAAATGTCATCAGAATTCGAACCTTCCCTTCATCAACATCACACATTTCCAGGACAAACTTCAATTGCTGTGCATCTGTCAGAGTCACCGGAATGGCCTTCATCAACGCTTTGCAAACATTCACCACTGCACTTGCCCCATACTTTGTAAACAACCAGCAAATCTTCTCCTCGTCAGACAGCTTGTTGAGGTATTTCATCGGGAATTCATCTGCATTCATCCCTGCAACCCTTTCAAAGCAATCATGAAGCTCTTTCACCGATGATTTATGGCGCTTGGCTTGTCCCATAAGAATGTCAAGTGATGGTACGGTGGACGATGCTCGTTTTGCCATACTTTCTGTACCATGTACAGACCAGCAAAAAGGAACACAAAATTAATCATAATCTAACCCATATAAATAAAGTATAGCATATGGATGCTAGAGTACTGTTCACTAATGGAAAATCACCACAATATTATTGTTTTGCATGTACAAGCGACAAATATCCCTACCTCGAGTCTGATGGCTAGTTGTATGGAGGGTGGATGTTGCTCGGGTAGGAGTACTCTATCTGGAGAGGTGATCTAGCGCAGCTGTATACAGAAGGAAAGTACTGATCAGCAACAGCTATTGCAATACAGAAAACTGCTATGAGAATCACTGACTGAGCTAACCAGCGATTCCACTACAAAATATTTACTGGGGTAATAAACAAAGCCTATTGTGACTCAACAAAGACCCACTGGTACAAAACCCATTGTAAACAAACAAAGGAAGTACAAACCTCTTCTACAGGAAATCACTAGTCATAATGGGATATTGATATTTACTAAATGATAAACCAAACATAGACCAACCCTAACCTACCACAAACAGCTATGTCAAAACGTCAAACAACAGTTGCCAAGGAAATCAATGCATAGGTACCTACGATTCTTTCTTCGAGAAGAGCAAGGGTTCTCCAGGTTAGTGGCAGTACCTTAGCATCCGCATGCCATCGATATTATACAGACCCTAACCCAACCCTGACCACACCATAACCAATATCAATACATTAAGATTTTAACTGTGTGTGTACGTGTGTGTCTGTAACGGAAGTGGGATGTTCGTGGGGCGGGCCGGACTAGACTATAGTGACGCGCGACCTTCGTACTTTAATTTATTTACTGAACCTCGAACTCTGCGAAGAATGTTCGAGAACATTGGGCCCGGGCATGGCACGGGCTGGAATCCAGCAAGCGCAATCGGGGAGCAGCGTTGAAGCGGACGCAATCGGAGAGTAGCAGCCGAAGCGGAAGCGATATCGATCGGGAGCAGCAGCTGAAGCGGACGCAAGCGGCGAGCAGCAGCTAAAGCGGGCGCAATCGTGGAGCAGCAGCTGGAAGCGGAGGCAAACGGGGAGCAGCAGTTGAAGCGGATGCCGCAATAGGGCCCGGAAGCAGCAGCTGGAAGCGGAGGCAAACGGGGAGCAGCAGTTGAAGCGGATGCCGCAATCGGGCCCGGGAGCAGCAGCTGAAGCGACGCAAGCGGCGAGCAGCAGCTGAAGCGGACGCAATCGGGGAGCAGCTCTGCACAGAGAGCTGTTCGGCGCCAGATTACGCACTGTAGGCGAACGAGGGGAAAGTAGCTGAGCGAGCGAAGCGAGCTCAGCTACTTGTAAATATTATGGAAGCTAGCATACAGTCCACTAACACACAATAACTGCACATTAATTGTGTCGACAAAATCAAAAGACATGCCTACAAAATAATATTAATTTATGTACTAAACATGTGAGTTTCCTTCTGAATTCAAATGTGGTAGACGATTTCAGGGTCCTAATCTCAGATGGAAGGCTGTTCCACTCTTGTATCACCTTGAATGTGCCACCTCGAGTCTGACGGCTAGTTGTAGGAGGGTGGATGCTGATCGGTGAGGATGAGTATTCTGGAGAGGTCAACTAGCCAGCTGTATGTACAAGAGAACAGTACTGATCAGCAATGGCACGGGCGCTAGGTCCGTCAGTGCGGCGCTTACAACTTGTACTAAATTCTAGTCCTGCAGCTGCCAGATCAGATCGTCCTTCAGTGCAGTCTGAATCAACAAATTATTTTAGCCTTTCGTACATTTAGATCACGAGGGCATATAACATTTTTGTGAACTTGTGAACGTTCACCCGGCTTGGCCCGGTGAATATTTTTTGTGAAGTTGTGAACTTGTGAACGTTCACCCGGTGAATTGTCTGAAATTCGTGTACTCAAATCAATGATCAAATGTGTATATAATGTACCACATTAATTATCCTTCCCCTCACTATGTGTTGAGGGGGATGAGAGACGCTCTATCTGCCAGTATAGGGTTGAAGGGAAACTTTTTCAGTGCCTTTGTGTTGCCCCATGTAGACTATCGCTCAGTGGTGGGAGTGTAGTGAGGTCTGTAGTGGCTTAGAGAGTATCAGCCTCATCCCATACTTTTGCATCCACTCCAAGAAAACTCTAGCCTCGTTCCCAGGCTCAGCCTGGGAACGAGGCTAGGCTTGTTTCAACTTGATGGTGATAGCTACCGGTAGATAGTCTACAAGACTCGATTACTTTTATACAGTGGGTGCTATGTTCAAAATGGCAGCAACAACATGAATCCATTCTCAAAGGATCCACTCACATGAAAACACTGTCAGCAAGGTTTGTTTACTCCAACTGTACATGCTTCCCTATACGTAACACTCGTGACTCATGATGTGCATGACTGCATAGCGAAGGCTGCCCTAGCTGCCCTAGCTGCCTGCTGCCTAACATTGGTGCACAATGATTATGGCCATGTTAAATCCAATGTGGGATGCAATCAGCCCTTTCTGGTCAACTTTGAAATATATTGGTTTATTCTTTAGTATGGCATTCTTGCTCTTATGAGCTATATAGATCAGGCATAATGGTTAGTATTCGTTGTAGCTACCTGGAGGAATGGAATTTGGTTAGCCTGAGCAAGTTTGGCACAAGCGCATAATGCTAATATTATTGTTGAATTGCTGTGTTGTATTGCAGCTGTGAAGCATGAGTGCAGCAGATGATAGAGAATAGACCTTATTCTGCTAAAATGAAATTCTAGGTCTCTGTTGCTATGACAACAACAACACCTTGTACCTGATGGTCACCATGCTGGATAGCCTTCATCCCAGATTTGAAGTAATTGTATAGTGTCCGAGTTATGGCCTCCCAAAATTCAGGATTTCCCCATTGAAGCCAATACAAAACCTAAACCGGAGGTGCTTCCAGTGGAAAAATTTTGTGTGGGCTTCAATGGAAAAATCAGGAGGTTGTAACTTGGACAGTATACATCTGCATGGTGAGTGTTGTTGCTGTCATAGCAACAGAAATCTGGAATTTCATTTAAGCAGAATAAGATTTTTTAAGTCAAGGGTATAGGGTAGCTAGTGTGTGTGTATGTGTGTGTGTGTGTGCGTGTGTGCGTATGTGTGTGTGTGTGTGCAGTCAGCAGCAGTCATTGCAGTCACTCAGTTGACTTTCTCAGCCAGTCTACAGTCCAGTGTTAATATATAGCATTATGCGCATGCATGCTGTTTGAGCCAACCTGGAAATCATAGCAGCTGTGGGAGCCACCAACCTGGAAAACATAACCTTATTCCCAGTACTTAGTAGCAAGCAAGGATAGTACTCAGATACAGAACTACTACTTGTGTGTGCTTCTTTCTCATCATGCACACCACACAGGCCACAGGAGTAAAATTAAGCGCATAATTTTCTGAAATTTTTATCAGCAGCAAAAAAATGATTACAAAAACTGAAGCATAGCTATATAAACTTCTCAGCAGAATGTCAAGCATAAGCATTAGGCAAAAGTGCTCTGGCAACTACAAAAATTTGCATACTGAACTTAGGTAAGTGTCTCAAGAAGTCACTTAAGGAGGGAATGACCCAATTCAAAAGTGGGTAGGGACATTACATAATTAGTGTTCAAGTTCTTTTATACTGCAAATAGCTCACTGGTCCTTGGGAAAACCATGCACCAAGGCCATAACTTCAGGGCTGACATCCTTGATGTTGTTACGGAATGCGAGCTTGATCTTGCTCAGCAATCCATCAGTGGTCAGCACGCCAATAGCAGTGTGGGCCAGAGCTTTTGCGTAATTGATGGTTTCATCGTGTGAAGCAGGAATGTCGCTTATCCCTTTAAACTCCATCGTGTGGTTGAATTCGTTACCCGTCCCAATCTGGTAAATGGGATGGATGCCGGGGACGATATACGACACATTCCCCATGTCTGTACAGGTTCCAAGTTCACCATCCATGGGACAAGATTCAGGATCATAACCAAGGGCTATAAGATTCTTTTGAAACTCAGTTGCCAAGGGATCGTTTTTCAGAAGACCAGTGTATGTCCTCTCACCCTTCGGTTGCTGGTATTCACACGTGCAGCCTGTGGCACGGGCAGCGCCTTCGATGCAATCCACGACTTTCAAATATAGCTCATGCAGCTCCTCAGAGACTTGGGTCTGCATTTGGTAGAGCAGTGCTGTCTTATTGGGAATGACATTGGGTTTTGATCCACCATTGGTTATGACGCCACGCACACCCCAGCCAGGCTTCAACTGCTGTCGGAGGCAAGATATGCTGTTGTAGAAGACCACAGCTGCATCCAGTGCATTTATACCCTCCCAAGGGAATGCAGATGCATGGGCAGCTTTGCCGATGAAGGTAATATCAAGCATCATAAGCGTAGTGATTTGTGGAGTGATTGCTGTAAACGAGCAGGGGTGGACCATCATGGCAAAATCCACGTCATTGGCAAATGCACCTCGATTGAGAAGGTAAACCTTACCACCACCTCCTTCTTCAGCCGGCGTACCGTAGATGGTGACCCTTCCCTTGATGCTGGGATATTTCGTCAAGGCTGCTTTCAACCCAATGCCAGCAGCAATTCCAGCCTCTGCAATCAAATTGTGCCCGCAGGCATGCAAAACATCATCATCCACGCAGTCGTACTCGCACAAAAAGCCCACATTGGGTCCAGATGTACCCCAGGTTGCCCTGAATGCCGTTGCGATGCGCTTGTACCCACGATCCACAGCAAATCCATTCTGCTCCAAGTAGTCAGTTAGTTGTTGATGTGCTTTCGTTTCCTGGAAATACAGCTCAGGATTTTTGAATATGTAGGAGCTAACTCTGTCCAGTTCCCCCTGCTTGGCATCGATGGCAGCAGTAGCTGCTTGCTTTGCCTGGTCGGAAGTCGACATGATTTGAAGTTGTGATGCCGACTCAAGATACTGGATGTTGATTTGAGTGTTTCTTTTATAATATACCTGACTTCTTGGTTGGATGCACATGGAAATCCATTAGACGGAACCAAACACGCATGACTAGTTTAAAATCTGTTTACTAAGCGCACCTGGCTTGAATCTAGGCGCATAACATTTTAAGCGCATGCATGCTTCCTTCTTGGAACGCGGCATCACTTATTTAGCACCCACAAGTAAAACTAGAAGCGCTGGCCTGGCTGGTGTAGTTGTGTCAGAACTATGGCCTCAAAGAATAGGTCTTGGATTATCCTAGCACAATCTTGAGAATAATAGGTACATGTGTAGCTAAAGAATTTCTAGAATAATATTATGCTTAAATTTCAGTCCAAAAAGAATAATAGGTACTTTTCCTAAGAAAACTTAGGTTGCTGCTCTTGTTGTTTTGTTTTAGAGGATCAGCTGTACTTAATACCTGCGTATAAGATGGCCGCAGGTCTGGGGTAGCTATGATGGGAGGTTCATGTGACAAGTGGAGATCCTAACCCCATATACCCAAGCCCTGCAAGCCAGTTTTTCTATGGCACCCTCCCCTTATTCATACCTCAATCAGCAATCCTTACTGATTCCATTGTGTTGATTCATTCCATCAAGAATCTAATCTACATAGCTATAGTAGTCTATTCTCTAATGTATTATTTGGAGGAGGTAGGCACAGGCCTTATAAGTTCATGGGATGTGGACCTGCAATGATGAAACCCATGACACAACCAAATGCATAAATGTTCAAGTTAGCTACATGAGTTTGGTTGCCCCTTGGAATAATAGGTGGTAATTACTCCATCAAGGAACCAAGGAGCACTTAGCCATTTCTCAACCTATATGTATATTGTTGACTGCTACTATATGACCAACTGACATGGTCTATACGTCACTGAACCATCCAACTGTACTCATTGGGAGGATCAAACCATGCACTTGATTGTCTTGGCTGGATTTGTAGCATCATGTGTCCTACCTTCCTATGCAGGCTGGTCACTTCATTGTGGAAAACAAACCATTTTCGACATTGCTGGACCCTGGTTCACGTAGAATGTACTATGATTATGAGGTACGATGATATCTTGAGTCCATTAGCTTGTGTTGGTATGTTAATCATTGCTGTGAGGAGGTATATAATTATTACATCCAAAGGCAGCAAAAGAAAGTACCGGTATTCTGTTTTCAGCACATATAGGTTTAAAGTGACCTCTACAGAATAATTAATAGCTGAAACCAATTAACTATGACCTGTGTTTAACTAACAAAAATACTTTCAGCTCAGACTTGTTCTGACTGGGTGGCACCACTGACTCTCCAGTGCATGTGGTCTCTACTTTGTCAACTAGATGAGATAATAACAAAATAAAGTGTCAGGCTCGTTACAACTGGATGGTGCTAGCTATATGTATACAGTTAATCTCCCTAGCCTCGTACCCAAGCTCATTCCCTAGCCTCGTACCCATGCTCATTCCCTAGCCTCGTACCCAAGCTCATTCCCTAGCCTCGTACCCATGCTCATTCCCTAGCCTCGTACCCAAGCTCATTCCCTAGCCTCGTACCCGTGCTCATTCCCTAGCCTCGTACCCATGCTCATTCCCTAGCCTCGTACCCATGCTCATTCCCTAGCCTCGTACCCATGCGCTCAATTACTTTTAGACAGTTGGTGCTATCAGTAAGTCGAAAACAGCAGCAACAAGACGTTCACTCACCAGAATCCATTCTCAAAGGATCTACTCACATCAAACATTTTCAGTTCAGGCTTGTTCCACCTGTATGGTGATAACTGCCGGTAGTGTAGCTACATGGCTCTAGACAGTTGGGATTCAGTTGAAAACAACAGCAACAACAGCAAGATGCTCACTCACCAGAATCCATCCTCAAAGGATCCACTCACATCAGACACAATTTCAGCTCAGGCTTGTTCCAACCAGATGGTGATAACTGCCGGTAATTGGTGCTAAGTTGAAAACAGCAGCAGCAACAACAGCAAGATGCTCACTCACCAGAATCCATTCTCAAAGGATCCACTCACATCAAAACTAACTCAGACACAATTTCAGCTCAGGCTTGTTCCAACCAGATGGTGATAACTGCCGGTAGTTGGTGCTAAGTTGAAAACAGCAGCAGCAACAACAGCAAGATGCTCACTCACCAGAATCCATTCTCAAAGGATCCACTCACATCAAAACTAACTCAGACACAATTTCAGCTCAGGCTTGTTCCAACCAGATGGTGATAACTGCCGGTAGTTGGTGCTAAGTTGAAAACAGCAGCAGCAACAACAGCAAGATGCTCACTCACCAGAATCCATTCTCAAAGGATCCACTCACATCAAAACTAACTCAGACACAATTTCAGCTCAGGCTTGTTCCAACCAGATGGTGATAACTGCCGGTAGTTGGTGCTAAGTTGAAAACAGCAGCAGCAACAACAGCAAGATGCTCACTCACCAGAATCCAGTCTCAAAGGATCCACTCACATCAAAACTAACAATTTCAGCTCAGCCTTGTTCCAACCAGATGGTGATAACTGCCGGTAGAAGTTGGTGCTAAGTTGAAAACAGCAGCAACAACAAGCTAGCCGACTTACAGAACTTTCACTCATCTCAAACGATCCACTCACGTGAAAGCGTTGTCAACAAAGTTGGTTTACGTCCTACTCAAGATTATGCATATGTAACTGTGACTCGTCACTCATGCCGGCATGAAGTGTCCACATAGCTAAAGCTGCCTAAGCTGCCTGTTACCGCAAATTGGTGCACAAGCTATGTTAAAACCAATGTGGGATGCACGGTCTGATAGAAACTAAGTAAGATCAACAATGCAGACACTCTAATTTTTGTCCAGGATAGATCCAGATCGAAAAGCATTCAATGTAGCTAGCTATATTGTCCCCAAAGACAAAGTTGTGGTCAATACTACTTTAGTAACAGTCATGCAGGATAGGAAAGGACAAACTTCAATTTGGGTAGGAAATGTCCTGTCTCAGTCTGAACAGTTTCTTCTATTAGGCCAGGCAAATTGGATTCACAGTTTATCGTCCAGCAGTTATGAATATTGCATGCGGGCGGTGGTGCATTTATGATTATTCATTGCGTAAGGCAATAGCGAATTTCCCCGCTTGAATGGACTGGAAAAGTTCCCCAAAGTTCTATGATAGATCGATAGAAAGCACACTCCACGGACCGAGTGTCTTGTTGGCAGAGGATGCCATTGTCTGTGTTTATTAATCTTGTCTGGAGTTGCTCCAGCAACATGTATAGGTCATACGTCTCCTCAGTTTGTCATTTGTGTACCTATAAAGTGTTTGTTGACGTACTGTGTTGTATTATTGAACGACAACTGCATGCAGTGTTGGTCAAAACATTTTGTTAAAAACAAGTTCCTTGTTGAACCTCCAGCTAGTGTAAAAGCATCAGCAAGTGAATCACTAGCCTCGTTCCCAGGGGCCGTTT